>JAGXJF010004522.1:0-25673 GCA_019208055.1 Stipa capillata | reverse complement strand
TTGGCGTGCCAGTTTCCCGGGAGTGTTGTTTCCGCGGAATACGCATAACGCGTATGTTGTCCATAGATACGTATTGCATGCTGTCTCAACATCAACTATAGATAATGGTGCAGGATTTGGAATAAGATAGCCTCTCTGGTAGCTTGCCATTTGACAATAACCCAACAACACACTCCGATCCACATCATCATTTGTCTAATCATTTTGTCTGAGGGCTGGGACCTGGGGGCATGGACCTTGTCAGTAGATAGAAGAAATGTGTGTACTATCTACTGGATCCTATATATCCAATTTGACAACAAGGTTAACATGTCTGTGCAGCACAAAAATACTGCACAGCTGATCGATTTCATGACAATATATACCAACGTACCCAGGAAATTATACCCATGCTACGTAGCAGAAAAAAGATAAGATCACTAAAGAAAGTTCGTTACAAATTGCTCTATCAACCTGGTGTTGCTATGTGTACGTGACAGAATAAGAAAACCATCCAGAGTTCCAAATCACTCTGTGCATGCATGAAGAGCATTGCTATATGAGTTTATAAAAAGGAGAAAAACGTTATGCAGCATGAGCATTTTTGCATGTGCTCATCGCGATATGTACCCAGACATACAACCACACCTACGACGCAATTTTTATTGTCTATATGTCGCCTATCTAGATGAGCTGTATATTGCATGAGAAACAACTTAATTTCTTTTGAGCATCATGTATGACCTACGCGCATGTCGAGGCTTACGAACAGCTTGATGTCAAACCATTGTACATGTGCTAATGTCATGTACGGTGCACTATATCTACAACGAGACAATGCTCAAACTAGATAGAGAAATATAGACACCACAAATGCACCATATAATTTTTACTCAGTACATACTTCAGTTTGAATCTAAAGGGCCCTACCTAACAGGATTTATTGTTGCATGTTTGTTTGAGATGGGAGCCCTTGTAAAATATAGTCCTTCCACAGTAATTGTAATATTGGTTTGTATTTGTTGTGGGAAGGCTTCACGTGCTATCCCGAATGGACGCAAAATAATTCGGTAACCTAAAACTCGATTACTTGTTCGATATGTTTTCATTAACTAGTATTTCATAAGGGTTTCAGTATGACTCTGTCACCCGCAACCTGATTGGTCCTCGTATCCGAACAGAGGTGCTACAAATACACTGACTGATTGCTATTTATTTTCCTAGAAGAAAATGTCATGCATGCATACGTGAGATAAAGCTTTCCACGTCGGCTTTGGCTTGAGAAGCAGTTATAGAAGTCAACAACCTTTGTATAGATCATTAGTGTAGATGACATAGTATATGATGGCCCATATACGATATATGTATATACATGCGCCCAACAATGAGATCACTCTGCTTCAAAATATGAATAAATGAAATCACTCGAGTCAGGTAAGAGGATCACGTGCACCAGTAACGCGCCCGGCGGCACCGAGTCGGGTGACACCAACACGGTACGCGCGATCGAATCAAACTGTTCCAGATCGATTAGTCAACAAAAATATTATTTTTTAAAGAACCGATAAGAGAGCGCTGCCATTTAAATATAGAAAAGGATGACTTACTTATATAAGCTAAGGATTAGTACACATGGCAAGCACGAATCATTAAGCGCCAGCCCCTCCCTTCCACTAGTTAATCTCGAATGTTTGTTCCCAACTTGTCCCGCTCGCGTCGTTAGGGTCAAACGGATCAACTCTCACGCCACCTCGCGTACGTCTCGGTGTGCAATCAGCAGAAAGGATGTTTATCGCTTATTCCTTATTCTAAACCACATTATTTTCTTGGAATCAAAGTTGGGGAAGAAGAGTGCTGGATACTATATGATATCGTGACGAACATGAAACGAATACGCAGTGAGTAAACATGAAAAGTCTTGGTAACGAATATTTAGCAGGATATTACGTGAAAAAAGAAACCATGATCGATCAATCAGTCACACAAGTTTTCCAAAATGGAACTATATTAAGCATTGCTTTAGAGAATGTTCTTTATTTTTTACAATTAACTAAAGCTTAATTAATTGGAATTTTTCTAAATCAAACAATATAATATGCTTGTTGGGGAAGGGGTCCCCGCGCTACCCGGTTTCGACGTTTTTCGTACTTAGAGGAGATCAGCGCAGCACCAACCTCGTCGCGACGTCAAGACCGCTCAATGCCGACTCCGCGACAATACCGACCTCGTCGCGACGCCAAGACCGCTCAGTGCCGACTCCGCGACTACATCAAGTCTGTTACCACGCCAAGACCGCTCAATGCCGAGTCCGTGACGGCGACAAGTTCGTGCATGACGGGCGGGACCCACGGGATATTCCCAGAATATTCCCGGAGGAAAAGACCTACACGCCCCCAAGGGCATTAGTACATCTAGGGGCGTAATTGTAAAACGCCTGAGGGCATTCCTGTAATCTCCCCTGCCCCTCCATTCTCCCTATAAATAGAGGGACAGCCCTTCCATTTGGGGGGGTCCAAAAAAATTCAGAAACACTAGTTTGCTTGCAGCTCCTCCTTTCCTCCGGTTTGCAATACCGCAGCGGGTTCGAGCGTCTTCGCGTCGGGTAACCCGCGTACGCGACAACGGTGTCCTCACGACGTAATTTCCCGTGCAACCCTTGTAGGTCCGTGAAGCCGTGCGGGGGTGCCACAAGTTTATTGCCTAGCTAGCCTCGTTGCTACGACAGTTGGCGCCGTCTGTGGGAAGCTAGCAAGAAGCCGTGTGACGAAGACCGTTGCCGCCACCGGGAGCGCAAAGACGCCACTGTCGACCCGAAGGACGATCGAGCCATGCCGCCTAAGAAGCGAGGAGGGACGAAGCGGAAGGCCGTGACCACCGTCGTGACAGGCACGAGAGCGACGACCAGGAGGACGCCAGGCGCCGAGGTCCGTGCAGCGGGCGCCGCACCCAACCCCTCCACCGATGCGCAGGTTGTTGGCTCAGAGACCTCCGCCCAAGTCGCCAACAACGAAGTTGAAATCGAAGCACTGAGGCGGCAAGCAGCGGAAGCAAATCAGAAGGCGGAGGAGTTGCAGGTCGGATTGGAAGCACTCAGGGCTGACACCCTACGCATGGAGGCGCTTTTACGTGAGGCCGCCGACGTGCACGCACGACAAGCAACAGCGGTAGCCGCGGCGAGACTGGCCCCCGATACCGCAACGGCACCAGCCGACGCCCTTCGCCGTCAGCAAGCACTAGGACGCGCGGCAGCAATGGAGCAAGTCCAAGCAAACCCTCAAGTCGCCGAAGAGCAGCGGCACCATCTGCGCGAGGCAGTCGCGCGTACGAGGCCTACGACCCCACCGGGGACCTCAGAAGCAGAAGCACTGCGAACGGACATTCGGCAAAAGCGGGAAGCGGCTCTCGCCACCCTCCGCGAGACGGACGCCTTGCTGGACGCAGTGGAAGATGCCCACGAGTACGTCGCCGCACCAACTGCGTATGCCGTGAGACACGAAGTCATCAACATCGCCGACGACCGAAGCCCCCTCAGCCCAGGGCTCGAAGCAAAGCCATGGCCACACAAGTTCCGTCTTGCGGATCTCCCGAGCTACGCAGGAGACACCGATCTGGCCGAGTTCACTCGTGTGTATGAGGCTGCCGTGTCGACGGCAGGAGGAAACGAGGCCACCATGGCGAAGAGTCTACTCCTCAAGCTCTCCGAGATAGCACGGTCATGGTATCTCACGCTTCCCGCCGGCTCGGTATATTCCTGGGAACAGCTTCGCCAGCTGCTGCACTCGCGCTTCCAAGGAAACAAGACCAAAGCCGTAACGGCGGCGGACCTCTATGCATTGGTCCAGGGACCACGGGAGACCATTCAAGCATTTCACAAGCGCTTCGCCAACGTGCAATGTCAGATACGCAGCATTACTGACAAAAGCGTGTGCTCCGCCGCGCGAAGGTCCATCTGGAACCTAGCCTTGTGTGCCAAGCTGGATCGAAGCCCGCCAACCACCATCCAAAAGTTGTACGACACCATGAAACGGTACGCGCTTCAAGAAGAAGGGGAGCTCCAACTGCGGAACAAAGCACTAGCGATTGCCAGGCCTCCCAAGGCAGCTCACGATGATCCTCAGCCACGCCACCGCGGCGTGCACCAGGTGGACGGGTACGACGAGTGACCCCGCGCCCACTTCAAGTGTGACGACTGTGACCAAGTTCAAGGTCGAGAACGCCACGAGGATCGTGACCTCGTGCAGCGAGGCCTCCGCGGGGGCGAGCGAAACCATGATCGTGGTGGAGGACGCAACAACCGAGGCCGCCCGAGCCATCAACATGCGGCGGGAATCAACAACCAGGCTAGGAGGTTTTGCGAGTTGTACCAATCGTACAACCACTCCACCGCCGAGTGCGACGTAATCCGGAGGACGCGCGAGCAACTTCGCACAAGGTCGACAAGTGACGCTCGGCCCAAAGCACTAGCTGCTGTTCCAAGGGAGCACCACCTCCAGCTGCCACCGCCACCACCTCTTCCCCTGGGCTTGGCTCCCGTATAGGCGATTAATCCACACTGTGTCATCCACGCCATCATCGGGGGCAACACGCATACCTTCCCATCCAAGCGCCAAAGGTGCGTGTATGCCCGCCAAATAAGCCACATCGCCTCCTTTTCGCCCACCGAGCTCCCTGCTTGGGCGTCCACGCCGGTGACCTTCGGGCCTGAAGACGCTGCCGGGATCACCCTCCCACACCATGACGCGCTCGTCATAACTGCGACGATTTCGGATGCGGAGGTGCATCGCATCTTCGTCGACGGGGGGAGCTCCGCGGACATCATGTTCTCATCAACATTCAAAGAGATGGGCATACCGTCGTCATTCCTCTAAGCCCCGGGCATCCCGTTGCTGGGTTTCGGAGGCGAGCCGATCGCAGCCATGGGCCGCATCGAGCTCCCCGTCGTGTTCTGCTCGGGAGCTTGCTCCCGCACCGAGAACATCACCTTCGACGTGGTTGACCTGCCGTACCAATACAACATCATCATGGGGCGGGTGTCCCTCAACAAGTTTGGCGCCATACCCCACCACGCGTACCTGTGCGTGAAGATTCCAGCACCGCAGGGCGTCATCACAGTGCGTGGGGATCAGAACCTGTCCCGAAGGATCGACAAGCGGGCGCAAGCCGTCAACTACTACGTCCACAACGTGCAACTAGAAGGAAGCGTGGCGAAACCAGGGGCTCACTCCCTGCCAGGCGCAGGACGTTGGACCCCGAAGCCAAAGCCGGACGGGGAGACGCGCTCCGTGCCCCTGCGCGACGATGCACCGGATAAGACCGCGCTCCTCGGTGCTGACCTTGCCCCTGAAGTGTCCGAGGAGGTCCTTAAGGTCCTACGGGACAATGCCGACATCTTCGCCTGGGAACACGAGGATCTCCCGGGCGTCCCACGAGCGATCATCGAGCACAAGTTGTACGTCCGCCCAGGCGCCATCCCGTGAAGCAAAGGATGAGAAAGATGTGCGCCGAGCGCCAGCAGGCGGCCCGCGAGCAGGTCAACGAGCTCCTTAATGCCGGAGTCGTCTGGGAAGTCTTGCACCCAGAGTGGCTCGCCAACCCTGTACTTTTTAAGAAAGCCAACGGCAAGTGGCGCATGTGCGTCGACTACACTAGCCTCAACAAGGCGTGTCCAAAGGACGAGTTCCCACTCCCGCGCATTGACCAGCTCGTTGACGCCACGTCTGGCTGCGAGCTCATGAGCTTCCTGGACGCATTCTCAGGATACCACCAAGTCTGGATGGCCAAGGAGGACGAGGAAAGGACGAGCTTTATCACGCCGTCCGGGGCCTTCTGCTATGTACGCATGGCGTTCGGCTTGAAGAACGCAGGAGCATCCTTTGCCTGCCTAGTGCAGAAGGCACTTCACGCACAAGTGGGGCGCAACGTCGAGGCCTATGTGGATGACGTGGTCGTCAAGAGCACCATCGCATGCTCTCACGTGCAAGACTTGGAAGAAACGTTCAGCAATCTCCGCGCGGCTGGGATGAAGCTCAACCCTAAAAAGTGTGTGTTCGGGGTGCAGGTGGGTAAGCTGCTGGGTTTTCTCGTGTCCAAAAGAGGGACTGAGGCCAACCCGACCAAAATCAAGGCCGTATTGGACATGCCTCCTCCCCAAAACATAAAGGAGGTGTAGAAGCTCACTGGGCGCCTTGCCGTGCTGGGAAGATTTGTGTCTAGGTCCGTCGAGAAGGGACTTCTGTTTTTCAGGGCCCTTAGAGGCTCGTCCAGTTTCGAGTGGGGTTCTGAAACCCAGCAAGCGTTTGATGAACTCAAGACATATCTGACTTCGCCTCCTCTGCTACAAAGCCCAAATCCGGGAGAGACCCTGCTCCTGTACCAAGCCACGACACCGGGAGCCGTGAGCACGGTGCTGGTTAAGGAAAAAGACTGCATACAGCACCCGGTCTATTATGTGTCCGAGTCGCTTCAAAGTGCAAGGGTTCGCTACACCGAGCTAGAGAAGCTCGCCTACGCTCTCCTCATGGCGTCAAGGAAGCTTCGGCATTACTTCCAGGTGCACTCCATCCAAGTACCATCCTCGTACCCCATCGGTGAGATGCTTCGCAACAAGGAGGCCTCCGGGCGCATCGGGAAGTGGGCGACAGAGCTTGCGCAATTCACCATCTGCGTGGATGGCTCGTGGTGCGCCGAGGGCACTGGCGCAGGGGCAGTCCTCGAGTCACCAGATGGAAGCACTTCTCAGGCTTCACTGTTCGTCCCATCCCACGGGGCGAGAACGTGGAGGCAGACATGCTGGCCCGAGCGGCAAGTACTTCCATGGGCATGTCGCCTGGCGCCTTCTATGAAGTCCTCACGACCCCTGTGATGAAAGGGCTACCGAAGATAAACATCATAACCCCGCAGGACTGGCAGACACCCATGGTATGGTACCTCGTCGATGAGACCGATCTCAAAGATCACGTCGAGGCTCGCCGGCTCAAGGCACGCGCAAGGGGCTTCGTCATCCACCGAGGCTCCCTGTACAAGCACGGCGTGTGCGCGCCGTACCTCAAGTGTATCTCAAAGGAGGAAGGAGCTGAGTTGGTGCGCGATATACACGAGGGACTGTGTGGATCCCACCTCGCTCCATGCGCGCTGGTCTCCAAGGCCTTCCGTCAGGGCTTCTATTGGCCGACGACACTGCACGATGCACAAGGCTTAGTGAAGCTATGCCCGGCATGCCAATGGATGGGACGAGGCACGAACCTCCCGGCGCACGATCTGTAGCCCATCCCGCCGTCGTGGCCACTTGCGCGCTGGGGCGTCGACCTGGTCGGCCCGTTCAGAACCACAAGCCATGGCGCCAAATTCGTGGGCATGGCGGTCGGCTACTTCTCCAAGTGGGTGGAGGCAGAACCGCTCATCAAGATCACCTTCGCCTCTGTGCAGAAGTTTATATGGAAAATTTGATATGTCGCTTCGGCGTCCCGCGCGAGATCACCATCGACAACGGCACCCAATTCAACGCCGAGCCATTCCGCAAGTTCTGCATCTCGCTTGGCATCAACCTCTGCTTCGCCTCGGTAGCCAACCCTCGAGCGAATGATGCGATGGAGCGTGCTAACGGCATCCTTCTTCACGGCTTGCGCACACGCCTCTTCGACCTCCCCAAAGGACGCTGGGCAGACGAGCTTCCCAACATGCTGTGGTCGACACGCACGGCGGCCAGCAGAGCCACCGGCTTCACCCCGTTCAAACTGCTCTTCGGCGACGAGGCCATCACCCCCGAAGAAATTAAACTGGGCTCCTCTCGCACCGAGACACCGCTCGAAGACGAGACCCACCAAGCCTCCCTCGACGGCCTTGACGTGTTAAGGTAGGATGCCACACTCAACATCGAACGCTATCAAGCGTCCATGGCGAAGGCATACAACAAAGCCGTCCGCCCGCGTCCCATCCAGGTGGGCGACCTCGTCCTGAAAAAGAAGGCAAACCCCGAAGCCGATGGGAAGCTAGGCTCCAAGTGGGAAGGGCCATACGAGATCATCAACCAGTCGCACCCAACTTCATTTTGATTGAAGACCCTCGAGGGTGAAGAGCTAAAGCACAGTTGGAACACTATCAACCTGAAGAAATACTACGTGTGAAGCCGCTAGGGGCTCGGGAAGACCTCACTCGTTTTGTAAGCCAACGATGGCCAGGATCGCTGTGTCGGTCCCAATGTTTACTTATGCTTTTTTGGAAATTCCCCCAAAGTGCCGCTGCATCGGACGTCGCTATATTTCCCGAGTAGTTTCACCTCGTCGCGACTTCGGTGCAAGTCTTGTAACGAACCATCTTGCGACATATGTGTATATATGTACACGGCCGCCATGACAGTTGTGCGCGCCAAGTTTGCTTACCCATATCATGTACTCGCCCGAAAAACCCGAGCCTCCTCGCGTGCGCTGGGATGCCCCGTCTCCCCCGCACGAGTTTGTTGGAAATATGCCCTCGAGGCAATAATAAAGTTGTTATTATTCTATTTTCATGTTCATGATTAAGTTTATGTTCTATGCTAGAATTGCATTGGTTCTTGGATATGAGATTCAGAGGAAAACCTAATTGCATGTGTGGAATAATAAACACCATTCAGATCCCTAGTCAGGCCTCTGGACTAGCTCATGTATTGTTGATGGTCTTGTTTTCCTGATCATGGGCATTGTTAATGTAACAAGGATGCCGGCAATAATGGGAACACATTGTTAGGGTAACAATGGTGTTGGATAGATCCCCTTATGAGATACTGCGATATCACTTTGTCAATATGTTGTCAGTATCTTCTCATTATGTGTTAACATTTACTTGCATCCTTAGACCATGAGAATATCGTAGACCCAGATACCGGATGGTTGCTTTGCGGTCATCAAACATTACTCCGTAACTGGGTAATTATAAAGGTGACTTTCAGGTACACCAGAAAGTATATCGTGGTTCAAGATATGTCAAGACTGGGATTTGCCCATCCGACGATGGAGAGATACACTCTGGGCCCACTCGGTATTACGGTGTCCACAATCGCCTGGCCAGGTATTGTGACTAAAGGGTTAGTCACGGGGACACCGGAATACGGAAACGAGAAAAGAGTACAAACCGGTAACGAGGATAACTAGGTATAGTGATCAAGGAGTTGATCACAGAGATACCATAAAAGTCTCGCCTCGGGTTGTGTAATGTATCGTGAGGCAAAAGGATGATATGCGGTAATACGAGGTTCGCTCGATAAAGATCTTCGATGATATGTGGGAGTCGTTATGGGTGTCCAGATCCCGCTGACGATTATTGACCGAAAGGTGTTCGGGACATGTCCACATATACTCGAACCTATAGGGTCACACGCTTAACGTTTTAGCGACATTTAGGAATGCTATGATTTATGGAGAACGAGAAAGAAGGGCTCCGAAAGTGTTTCGGATGATCTCAAAAGTGTTCCGAGAGGTCCCAGATGGTTCCGGTGATGTCCGGAAGTGTTCCGGAAAGTATCGGAAGGTTCTGGAAGGTTCCAGAAGGTACTAGAAGGTTCTAGAAGTTCTAGAAGGTTCCAGAAGGTTCTGGTGGAGTTGGACACCAACTCCATCAGGGAGTTCCTGCTGGAGTAGAACTCCACCTTCCCAGGGAGAGCTGCCCCAACCCCTTTAAATAGAGGGGCAGGGCACCTCAAAGGGCATCCCAAGCAGCCCCAAAGGCAGCCCTAGCCCCGTGGCCGAAACCCTAGGCAGCCGCCACCTCTAGATTGGCCGCAGCCTCCTCTTTCTCTCTCTTCTAGATTGGATCTAGTTCAGCTGCCGGCGCGCTGCTGCTTCTCCTCCTCGTAGATCCCCGCTGTTCTTGTGTGCTGGTCCCACTACGTCAAGATGAGGATCTAGTAACACAAGCATGTGCTACTATATCTCTAAAATTATGTTGCTCAAACATGCAGTAACACACTTTGGTATGTGTTCTTGTAGCCTATGTTACAAAAATAGTGTCTATTGGCACACATAATTGGTGATCCTATATGTTATAAAAGGTGTTACAACTAGACTATAGCAACACGTCACGTATGTGTTACCATAGATCCTAGCAACTCCTTTTCCAATAGTAGCAACAGAGATAGCAACATCTTTCTCTAATTGTTGGGGGAGTCTGGCCAAGGCCCCAGGTCGAGGTACCCCCTATTTTCTATAGGTATGATACTTAACAAGCGTGTTTTGTAGGAATCTTCGGAGGGTTTCGGACGAGGCGAAGTCGTCTCGGTTGGGCGACGCAGGTACGGGAACAGGGAGCAAGTCGGCCGGCCAGGACGAGGTAGGGGGACGCCTCGGCCAGGACGAGAAGGAGGGGAAGGCGAGGCCGTCCGGTACGGACGACGCGCGGGCACAGAAGACGGCGAGGACGGAGGCGCACCGTACCGGCGAGGCGAATCTAGGAATATGCCGGCGCATATAGTAGGTAGCGGCGAGGTGGAGAGTACGAGTTGGGCCGATGTACGGTGACACAGGCTAGAAAAAGACTGTAACCTTTTAAGGGGCAGCAATGTATTTACACTTGTAAGCCGGTTTTGCCTATATAAGGGCAAGTTGGCACCCCATGTAAGGGGCAGAAAATATACGCATCGCTACGCTTTCACCCGAATCCCTGTGTTCTCGGCGGCAGTTGGATAGTCCCCGTGAATATTAGGCTTCGTTCCCCAAGCTTCCTCCTGGCACCTCGGTCTCCCGACCCGGGGGTGCCACACTTACTGTCCGAGGTACCACTCGTCGACACTAATTGTAGCAACACGATTAGTAACACCTTTTACTAAATATTGTAACACAATTACTGATTATCCGCAACTAGACCTAGTAACACCTTTGTCTGATTGTAGAAACACAGCTAGTAACACCTTTTACTAAATATTGTAACACAATTATTGATCATTGGCAACCGGACCTAGTAACACCCTTCTTTGATTGTAGCAACACAGTTAGTAACACCATGTGTTAAATATTACGACTCATGAGTAGCAGCTTGTTTCATGTAATATTTGTTTATCCATAAAAATATCACTGAAAACTTTCCACAACTATTGTGAAAAATATAAGCATTACATTGCAAAATAACACAAAGTACCATGAGTATAATGATTACAATGTAAAGTCGATTGACTATAGGGAAGATACACATTTCAGGAAAAAATTATATTTTGAGTCCTATAATCTAAATTACATGTATTGCTATATCCAATCTTCATGGATCTGATGACAAACCAAGCATGCCCGAATTAAACCATGACCTTCTCAATCTACAAAAGAAAAACATCAACATTTGGGGTTGCATTTACAAAATATCATATGAAATTCATCAAAATTGAACAAACAATCTATTAACATGTAGAAATTACAGGCCAAGCAATCGTTAATCTTGCAGTGCTTCTTCTTACTCATCAATGTAGATGAGACACAATAAAATTTGTTACAACATAGTGATTTGGCTATGTAAAATTCATGAAGGAATTTCTATGTAATCAATCTGTTGACATTATTTCTCTACCTTAAGTTTCTTTATGCATATCAAATTTAAAAGGAGAGGAAAAGATTGATCAAGCTAGAAACATACAGCTAAGTGGAAAAATAATGTTTATATAAACGAAATATATCACTTCTATGTAATCACCTACATATATTCCAGCTGAAAAATATAAATAAAATTGTACTGAGAAGGAATAGAATTATTGGACAGAGCTCACACACAATTCAGTTTGGGGAAATAGTCGAGCGATTCCCATGTAACTACTTAGGGTTGAAACTTTGAAAGGTACCTAGCAGACAAGTTAAAGCTAAAAGAAGAGGGTAATTGATGTGCTAAAGTAGGCATGGAGAATCAAAGAAACCATTGTAAAAGAGAAACAACAAATGTGTATATGTTATCTTTTATGATTCAACAACGGAGGCAAACTAAAAAGAGAAAGATAGCTAAATGACATACTAGACTGTGATCTCTCTACCTTGAGGTCGTTCTTCTCCTTATTCTCCTTCTTTATCTGGAAGCATAGCATATGAGTTACTAGCGCACTAGGACAATAAAATGTAGATTAAATTAGTTTAGTATCTAGAATTTGATTTTGCATCTAATAGCCAAGATTGAACACAAAGAAGATCATAAGTACAGTTCAGAATTCTAAATATAATAGTTATTAATAAGCTATGAGGCAAGATTTGGCTAGATTAACAAAAACAAAACAAATAACACAAAGGACACGGAGCAGAATGGAAATGGAGGCACACATAAAGTAAAATGTCAAAACGGTAATGGGATTTAATAAATAAATTACCTATAAGATCCAAAGGATATGTCAATTGTTGCCTGAACTGAAAATATCTACAGGACTTTCTAGTAGCTAGAGACTAGCTGGACTAACTAAAGACATTGTTTTGATGGAAATAAGAGAAACATGTAATGTAAGCATGATGAACCACAACCAAAGAATTGTAGGTACATCAATATCCTATGGATCAAAAGTCATATAAGGAACATGACACAATGGGGGCTTGGCGGCGTGGTTGTGGCTTGGAGGTGTGGTGTCATGGGGAAGTTTGGAGGCAGATTAGAAGGTACTATAAATTTGGGTTTTCAGATACTAGTAGAGTACCCGTGCGTTGGAACAGATATGAATTTTTGATGTGATACTATCCTTTCTTCTAAAATTCATATCCGTTGTAAACCACGGGCACTCTGCTAGTTTTTCCTAAATTGAGAATTGATCTGGTACGCATGGATACCTTGGAGACGTCGTACACTTCGGCAGGCGAACTATTCGTGAGGAGATCACTCTCGCGGCTGGGAGGTATAACCTAGCTGCGGGAGTCTGCGGACTTCATTGACATCGTCAACTTCTCCGCTGCATTGACGTGATCAGCGAAGGTATGATATCGTTGCCTGCACCTCGGTAGTGGATCTTGGTTTGGTTCGTGTACGGTAAAAATTTTGTTTTGCGTAGCACGTTCCCCAATAGTGGTATCAGAGCGGTACTATGCGTAGTTGTAGGTATGACTAGAGCCTATGTGATATGCGGCATTGCACATATGATGTGCGGGGTGTTAGATGAGATCTACCACCAGATTTTCTTGTTGTTTCCCTCTCATTGCATAATTTTGATCTCGGTGGCATCGTGAAATTTTCAGAGGTCCGGCAAACCTTACGATCTTCGGATCGAGACATGCTAAGGATGACTTTGGTTTCACTTTAATTGAGAAAGATAAATTTACAATGAGCGGGCTTGTAGATGTGATCTACACGGGGGTCATGCGTATGACGAAGTTTAGTATGGGGTTCGAAATTTCTGAATCTCCAATTCCATACACCCTGACAGTTAAATAACTGCAAGAGCAATCGTGCTTATGGTAACGTAGGTAGCAAACAGTTTGCAACGTAGCCATAAAGCCACGTATTGTAGCATAAACGTTAGAGGCGTCTAACTTGTTTTTGCAGGGTATGCATGTGATGTGGTATAGCCTATGTGATGCAATGTGATTATATGAGATGCAAAGTGTTTGTAATTTTAATTGTGTCATGACCTGCGTGTCGTGAGTACGGCAATCGGCAGGAGCCAATATGATTGTCATTATTTATTGTATTGACCTGCGCATCAACTAGAAAGCCATGTAATGCATTTATTTTATTAGCTATGTGATAGCAAATAGTTGTAATTACGAGGACATGGTGGTGACAATCTTACATCGATGGACCTCGACGCTACGCCGTACGCGAAGAAGGAGTTCTCCGCCAAAGGATGTTGAAGAAGTCTTCTTCAACAAAAGGGGCTATACCATATCACAATAATTTGATTGCATGTGATGTTAATCCCTTTTATGCACCTTGTTTGATGCGTGGTAGACGTTGTTAAATAGGGTGATCCCTCACACAAATATCAAGTAGTTAGTGTTCTTCCAAGTGTAGCACCGTCTGGAATATTTGCCATTTTGAGGTGCGCCATGTCACATGGGTACGATAGGTTTGACATATATGAGGCGGGCGCGAACCGTTCACGCAGCAGGGCACTCGGTTGTCTTGACAAGCTTGGCAAGATCGTCTTGGGCTCGAAACACACCCATCGAAAGATGAACAAGAGTCATATGGGGATATGATTTGCACGTTGACCTACCGGTCTCGTTATTCCGTCATCAGTGATGTCACATCAATGGCGGAGTAAGTGAGTCGTGGATCTTGAATCACTAATAATCAATTATGAGGGATATTGGTTTTAGTGAGAGCATACTCTAATTAAGTGTTAATTTGAGTTGCTTTAATCATGAACAATGTCTAAAGTGTATTTGTTTTTAGTTGTAGATCTATGACACCCGTAACCACCTTTCCACTATGTGCGTTGCTTGAGAAAGAAAAACTGAATTCATCTGGTAACAACTTTACGGACTGGTACCGTAATGTGAGGATTGTCCTCAAGAGTGCCAAGAAGGACTATGTCCTATCGCAAACTCTCGGTAAACTCCCCGCTAACGCTACGGATGATGAGACTCGTATCTATCAATCTAAGAGTGATGATTCCATTGCAGTACAGTGCGTCATGCTTGCCTCCATGGAACCTGATCTTCAAAAGCGTTTTGAGAATTGGGCTGCTTATGAGTTAATCCAGGAGCTGAAAGTTTTGTTTCAGAAGCAAGCAAGGACTGAAAGATATGAGATATCCAAAGCCTTGTTTGAATGCAAGATGGCTGAGGGCAGCTCAGTAAGTCAGCACGTACTCAGATTGTCTGGGTACGCGCAAAGGTTGGATGCGCTAGGTTTTCCAATCTCCCAAGAGTTGGGCACTGATCTTGTTCTCACTTCCCTCCCCCAAGCTACAGTAGCTTCATCATGAACTACAACATGAATGGGATGGAAAAGAGTTTGGGTGAATTGTTCACTATGCTTAAAACTGCTGAGAGTGGAATCCAGAAGGACGCCAATCATGTGATGATGGTGAATAAAACAACCAACTTCAAGAAGAAGGGCAAGTCTAAGAAAAAGGGCAATTCCAAGGGTGTTACTGTGACTGACACGCTTAAAAAGTCCAAGACTGGCGCCACTTCTGATGTTGAGTGCTTCTTCTGTAAAGAGAAGGGACACTGGAAGAGGAACTGTAAGAAATATCTGGCAGAAAAGAAGAAGTCTGGAAAGTCTAGCTCAGGTATGAGTGTCATACATGTTATTGATGTATTGCCTTGCTGGTCCACAATGTAATTCTTGGGTATTGGATACCGGATCGGTTGCTCACATTGGCAACTCGATGCAAGAACTACAGAGGCCTAAGCGACTGGCAAAGGATGAGGTGACGATGCGCGTCGGGAACGGAGTAAAAGTTGTTGTGCTCGCCGTCGGCGTCCTATCTCTACATTTATCTTAGGATTTATTTTAGAGCTTAGTAATTGTTACTATGTTCCGGCCTTGAGCAAAAACATTATTTCTGGATCATGTTTGTTGTAAGATGGTTATTCGTTTAAGTCTGAGAACAAGGGTTGTTCGATTTATATGGATAATATGTTTTATGGCCATGCTCCCGTGTGAATGGGTTATTTATTATGAATCTTGACGGTAATACACACATCCATAACACTGACGCTAAACGTCGCAAGACAAACGATTTGAATTCCACTTATATGTGGCACTGCCGTTTGGGTCATATTGGAAAGAAGCGCATGAAGAAACTCCATTGTGATGGACTTTTGGAGTCATTTGATTATGAATCATTTGACA
This sequence comes from Stipa capillata, assembly GCA_019208055.1. Taxonomy (NCBI): domain Eukaryota; kingdom Viridiplantae; phylum Streptophyta; class Magnoliopsida; order Poales; family Poaceae; genus Stipa; species Stipa capillata. The sequence continues at coordinate 9,968 of JAGXJF010004522.1, read as the reverse complement.
CTTGCGAGCCTTGTCTAATGGGAAAAATGACTAAAACGCCGTTCACAGGCCACGTAGAACGACTTATTGGAGATCATACATACGGATGTATGTGGTCCAATGAGTATAGCCGCACACGGTGGATTCCTCTACTTCATTACCTTCACGGATGATTTGAGTAGATATGGGTATATCTATTTGGTGAGACATAAGTCTGAAACCTTTGAAAAGTTCAAAGAATTTCAGCATGAAGTAGAAAATCATCATAACAAGAAAATCAAGTTTCTGCGATCGGATCGCGGAGGGGAGTATTTGAGTTACGAGTTTAGCGAACATCTGAAGAGTTGCGGAATTGTTCCACAACTTACGCCTCCCGGAACGCCACAGAGGAATGGAGTGTCCGAGAGACATAATCGAACCTTGTTGGACATGGTAAGATCGATGATGTCATTAACTGAACTGCCATTGTCTTTTTGGGGTTATGCTTTAGAGACTGCCGCTTTTATACTGAATAGAGCGCCATCTAAATCCGTTGAAACGACACCATATGAGATATGGCATGGGAAGAAACCCAACTTGTCTTTTCTTAAAATTTGGGGATGCGATGCATATGTAAAGCGTTTACAACCAAACAAGCTTAAGTGCTTCTTCGTTGGTTATTCCAAAGGAATTGTTGGGTATTCCTTCTATCACCGCACTGAAGGCAAAGTGTTTGTCACAAAGAACGATGTGTTTCTCGAGAAAGAGTTTCTTGCGAAAGGGGTGAGTGGGAGGATAGTGCAACTCGACGAGATTGGTGAATCTCTGTCATTAGGTCAAAGTGATGAAATGCCAGAAGTGGTGCCGGAGTTTCTCACAATGACTGATACGGAAGCCCCTGCATGTGATGTAGAGACTTCGGTCGAGCCAGCAGCTGAACCACGAAGGTCTGGCAGGATTCGCACGAAACCACAGTGGTTTTCGGATGAGGTATTGTTGTTAGACAACGATGAACCTGCGACCTATACGGAAGCAATGATGGGCCCTGACTCCGTTAAATGGCTAGATGCCATGAAATCCATGTACGAGAACCAAGTTTGGAACTTGGTGGACCCTCCTGAAGGCGTGAAGCCTATCGAATGTAAATGGATCTATAAAAAGAAAACAGACGCAGATGGAAATGTATACATCTATAAGGCTCGACTAGTCGCAAAGGGTTTCCGACAAGTTCAAGGAGTTGACTACGACGAGACATTCTCTCCCGTAGCGATGCTTAAGTCTGTTCGGATTCTTCTAGTGATTGCTGCATATTTTGATTACGAGATATGGCAAATGGACGTCAAAACAGCATTCCTAAATGGAAAGCTAACCGAGGACGTGTATATGATACAGCTCGAGGGTTTTGTCAATCCAAAGGATGCTGGAAAGGTATGCAAACTTTAGAGATCCATCTATGGACTGAAGCAAGCATCACGGAGTTGGAATCTTCACTTTGATGAAGTGGTCAAAAGGTTTGGCTTCATCAGGAACTGCGAAGAGGCTTGTGTTTACAAGAAAGTAAGTGGGAGCGCAATAGCATTTCTAATACTCTATGTGGATGACATATTGTTGATTGGGAATGACGTATCTTTTCTTGACAATATTAAGACTTCGTTGAAAAATAGTTTTTCAATGAAAGACTTAGGCGAGGCAGCATACATATTAGGTATAAAGATCTATAGAGATAGATCAAAGCGCATAATAGGGCTAAGCCAGAGTACATATATAGATAAAGTACTGAAGAGGTTCAATATGGAAAACGCCAAGAAGGGGTTCTTGCCGATGTCACATGGGAAAAGTTTGAGCAAGAATCAGTGTCCTTTGACAACTGATGAGCGAGAACGCATGAATAAGATTCCATACATACGCATCCGCGATTGGATCAATCATGTACGCCATGATATGTACACGACCAGATGTGTCCTATGCTCTAAATGTTACGAGCAGATACCAGAGTGATCCAGGTCATGATCATTGGACAGCAGTGAAAAATTTCCGTAAGTACCTGAAGAGGACTAAGGACATGTTTCTCGTATACGGTGGTGATGATGAGCTCGTTGTAAAGGGTTACACTGACACTAGCTTTGTCACAGATCCGGACGATTTTCGATCTCAGTCAGGCTTTGTGTATACACTGAATAGTGGCGCAGTGAGCTGGAAGAGTTCCAAGCAGAACACTGTGGCGGATTCTACAACGGAGGCTGAGTATATCCCACTTCGGAAGCGGCAAAGGAGGGCGTTTGGATTAAGAAGTTCGTCACTGAGCTTGGTGTGGTTCCGAGCGCGCTGGATCCTATGGAGCTCTACTGTGACAATAGTGGCGCCATAGCTTAGGCCAAGGAGACAAGGTCCCACCAGAAGTCCAAACATATACAACGCCGATTCCACATCATTCGTGAATTGGTGGAGCGTGGAGACGTAAATATATGCAAAATACACACGGACTTGAATGTGTCAGATCCGTTGACGAAACCTCTACCACAAGCAAAGCATGAGAAACACCGGAATGCCATAGGTGTTAGGAGCTTAAGCATTGGCTAGATTATTGACTCTAGTACAAATGGGAGAATGTTGGAAATATGCCCTAGAGGCAATAATAAAGTTGTTATTATTCTATTTTCATGTTCATGATTAAGTTTATGTTCTATGCTAGAATTGCATTGGTTCTTGGATATGAGATTAAGAGGAAAACCTAATTGCATGCGTGGAATAATAAACACCATTCAGATCCCTAGTCAGGCCTCTGGACTAGCTCATGTATTGTTGATGGTCTTGTTTTCCTGATCATGAGCATTGTTAATGTAACAAGGATGCTGGCAATAATGGGAACACATTGTTAGGGTAACAATGGTGTTGGATAGATCCCCTTATGAGATACTACGAGATCACTTTGTCAATATGTTGTCAGTATCTTCTCATTATGTGTTAACATTTACTTGCATCCTTAGACCATGAGAATATCGTAGACCCAGATACCGGATGGTTGCTTTGCGGTCATCAAACGTCACTCCGTAACTGGGTAATTATAAAGGCGACTTTCAGGTACACCAGAAAGTATATCGTGGTTCAAGATATGTCAAGACTGGGATTTGCCCATCCGACAATGGAGAGATACACTCTGGGCCCACTCGGTATTACGGTGTCCACGATCGCCTGGCCAGGTATTGTGACTAAAGGGTTAGTCACGGGGACACCGAAATACGGAAACGAGAAAAGAGTACAAACCGGTAACGAGGATAACTAGGTATAGTGATCAAGGAGTTAATCACAGGGATACCATAAAAGTCTCGCCTCGGGTTGTGTAATGTATCGTGAGGCAAAAGGATGATATGCGGTAATACGAGGTTCGCTCGATAAAGATCTTCGATGATATGTGGGAGTCGTTATGGGTGTCCAGATCTCGCTGACGATTATTGACCGGAAGGTGTTCGGGACATGTCCACATATACTCGAACCTATAGGGTCACACGCTTAACGTTTTAGCGACATTTAGGAATGCTACGATTTATGGAGAACAAGAGAGAAGGGCTCCGAAAGTGTTTCGGATGATCTCAAAAGTGTTCCGGGAGGTCCCGGATGGTTCTGGTGATGTCCGGAAGTGTTCCGGAAAGTATCGGAAGGTCCTAGAAGGTTCCAGAAGGTTCTAGAAGGTTCTAGAAGGCTCCAGAAGTTCTAGAAGGTTCTGGTGGAGTTGGACTCCAACTCCAACAGGGAGTTCCTGCTGGAGTAGAACTCCACCTTCCCAGGGAGAGCTGCCCCACCCCCTTTAAGTAGAGGGGCAGGGCACCTCAAAGGGCATCCCAAGCAGCCCCAAAGGCAGCCCTAGCCCCTTGGCCGGAACCCTAGGCAGCCGCCACCTCTAGATTGGCCGCAGCCTCCTCTTTCTCTCTCTTCCAGATTGGATCTAGTTCAGCTGCTTCTCCTCCTCATAGATCCCTGCTGTTCTTGTGTACTGGTCCACACATTACTGTGGTGTCACTGATCCGGTACGCGTGGATACCTCGGAGACGTCGTGCACTTCGGCGTTCGATCGGGCGAACTATTCGCGAGGAGATCACTCTCGCGGTTGGGAGGTATAACCTAGCTGCGGGAGTCTGCGGACTTCATCGACATCGTCAACTTCTCCGCTGCATTGACGTGATCGGTGAAGGTATGATATCATTGCCTGCACCTCGATAGTGGATCTTGGTTTGGTTCCTGTATGGTAAAATTTTTGTTTTGCGTAGCATGTTCCCCAACAGAGTTGAGCGAAAAAGCCTCCTTGCGTAGGCCAGGAGGAACCGCCTCCCTCGCGTGAGTCGAGCACCTGAACCTCCTCGTGTGCGCTGGGAAGCCTCGTCTCCCCTGCACGAGTTGAGCGAGAAAGCCTCCTCGCGTAGGCCGGGAGAAACCACCTCCCCCGCGTGAGTTGAGCACCTAAAACCCCTCATGCACGCTAGGAAGTCCTGTCTCCCCCGCACGGGTTAAAGAAAAAGAAAGCCTCCTCACGCTGGCTGGGAAGAGCCATCTCCCCCGCGTGAGTCAAGCGTCTATAATTCCTCGTGTGCACTGGGAGGCCCCGCCTCTCCCGCACGAGTCGAGCAAGAATCCTGCTCGCGTTGGCCAGGAGGAACCATCTCCTCCACGTGATTCAAGCACCCGAACCTCGTAGGCACCGGGATGCGACCCATGCCCCGCGCGAATCGAGCATTGTCACTCCTCAGCACAAGCTGCCTCGCAAGCAAACAAAATACACCGATATGCACATGTATGTCGTAGGGCGGAGGCCCGGATTCAACACCTAACTGTTTGATGCAGGAAGAAAGCACGAGGTCATGAGGCAACTACTTGTGCCCCCGCCAGGGCGAGGGACGCAAAGTTTCTTTTATTGGGGGACAAAGTACCAAGTACTGTGCACAACATCGCAAGGGGCTACGCCCATCGAAGCACTCATGGCAGCAAGGGGCCAAATACCGTACACAACACTGCGAAAGGCTACATCCAACAAGGCGCACTCACACGCTAGCCAACTCCAGCACCTCCACCAACAACTAGCAGCGATGCCGCGTGAAGCCCGAAACGAACGTCATTAAGTCAGCGGCACCCCTCAACATGCGCATATCAGCAAGGGGCTTGTGTTGCAGAGCCACCTCACTCCCCACCAGGTGCAAGCCCTGCAAGTACCACAACTAAGAAACCTTGAGCTTGCAAGTCAAAGTGAAGAAGACTACGATTTCCCAAAAGCTTTTATAAAACTATCACCAGGGGCTACATACAAGTCAGGTACAAAAAGCACGACCACGTCGGCACAACCAAAAAGAAGAGCTCCCCCGCACCAAGCAAAGCCAGAAAGTCAACCTAGAAGTAAACAGGCAAAAGAAACCAGACGGCCCCAGCCCAAAAGCTACAAAAAAAAGACAAGCTAAAGAGACCTCACACCTCGGAAGGAGGGCCAGAACCGATGCCCGTGCTCTCAGGAACCAAGGCCACCGCCCCCGCCTCGGCGGCACGACGAGCATCCGCCACGGCACTAAGGTACACCTTGCCGTACGCCACCCACACGGTGAGGAAGGCACCCGAGTCCACCTTGACCTCCCTGAGGAAGCCCCGAAGGTCACGATACCGGGGAGCCTTGCCTTGAAGTGGCGCAAGCATGCCCGGCGAACCGACCCCGACGTGCCGAACGCACGAGAGCACAAGATCGGTGGTCGCCAGCGCGTAGTCCTCGTTGCGCCGGCCCTCGCCGCGACGGATGGCGTCACAAGCTAACGTCACCCATTGCAGAAGACCGGACGTCTCCCCTCTCCCGAGCCCGAGAAGGGCGACCCTAGCCTTGGAAGCCTCATACAGGTCACGCAGTGCCCCACACAAGGTCGACGCCTGAGCAGAGACCTCGCATCGATTGGCCTGCTCCCCCTCCAACGAAGTCTGAAGGGAGTCTGCACGCCTCGCAGCTGCAGCCAAGCACGTGTTGAGCTCTGCGTTCTCCCGGCGTAGCCCATCGAGAAGCACCTCCGTCTCAGCCTTCGCCTTCCTAGCATCGTGCAGCGCCGTCACGACCCGCCCCTGGGCGGCCCATGCGCGTGACACCTGTTCCACCGCGAACAAACCCTGCGTCACGAAGAACAACATGAGTCAGACAAACAAGCCTGCACAAGCACGCAACCGAGGTGCCAAGACATCTCTTACCTTTAAGAGGGAAGACCGAGCCGCATCACACGTCTGGCCAACGGTCAATCCCCAGAATGCGGTCTCTAGGTCATCAACAGCAACCCGCTCTGCGACCTCCTGGTAGAACCCCGCCTCCGCTGCGGTGTTGGTAAAGTGCGAGGGAGTGAGGCACCCCGCAGGCGAAGCGCGCCCACCGCCCTCGAGGGAACGCTGTCTCTAGTAATTGTCAGGAGCGCCGCGGGAGAGTGCACCGAGTGCGAATCTGAGTCCGGGGTTTCGGACACCCAGAACAGCGCCAACTCCTTGTCGCTCCCCGGTGCCTCAGCCGGGGCAGCCGCCGCGCTAACAACCCGGGGCGAGAGGACGATCAGGTCATCGTCGGAGTCGGGGTGAAGCCCCCGGGGAAGGTATCACGACACGCGCGTCACGGCCCCCCAGCGCTACCTCAAGCTCGCTAGCGAGAGTGTCCACTCCTACCTCGGTCTCGGTCTGCGCCTCCGCCGAGTCACCCATGTCGCCTGCATCGTCCTCTAGCGGGGACTCACCATCCCACCCGGTACCGACAGGGGGGCGGTGCTGAAGAGGCCCTTTCCGATCTCGGGTCCCAAGCGGGGGAGGACTGGGGTAGCGGAATCTTCGAATGCGAGATCGCCTCACATGACGGCGCCGGGAGCCACGCCGTCTCGGACTCACGGAGTCATTGAAGTGGCGGACGAGCCCGACTTGTCCACACGGGAGCCTGACGCCCGCTTTGAGGAAGGGGCCTCCCCCGCCTCGCCGTCCCGCGGATGTTTGGAGCTTCCCACACGCATTTCCTCGTAAGTCGAGGGCCTAGGAAGCGCGGGCACCTCCAGCTTGTAGTACGTGCACCCCCCGTTCTCCCGGCTCTCGTGAATCGAGTTGAGCAGCGTCCACTCCCTCACGATGAGTCGTCCCAAGAGCTCCGACGCTGCGTCCTCGGCGTGACGAAGCCCGACACCTGTCACAAAGCAAATGAGGATGCAAAGCTAACAAAAAAATATATGTGGAAGAGCTTGGAATTAAAGCGAGGAAGTCATACCCTCTCGAGGGGTACAATGCTAAAAAGCACACCCGCTCGCCCCTACCCTTGAGGGGCAAGGAACAAGCTCCAAGTCCCACACCATGGAGAGTGGGTCAATCCCCAACAGATAGTACTCCTTGATGAGGTCGCGCATCCCAAACCGGTGCGACATGCGCCCGAGCGCCTTGATTCGGGTCGTCTCTGTGCTGGACAGGTCAACAGGCACCACACTGCTCACTTGAAAGGAGTCAGAGGCGCGGGTGAACCTCTTCTCGTCATTGCGGATGAAGAACCATGCCCTCTCCCAATCACCCCATTGCCCCTTGGATGCTTGGGCTGGGTAGTCGACAGGAAGGCCCTTCCACGGCGCGCACTTCCTGAAGCTCAAGGCTCCAGAGCGAGAAAGAAAGTCGCCACTCTTCATCTCGAGAAGGGTGGTTGAGACCACAGGCTCATAGAACCAAGCGAAGAGTCACGGGGTGGCCTTCATCTGCATGGTCCTCAACGCCCACTCAAAGACCGCTAGCTTCACGAACACTGATGGGTGAAGATCGGAAACCACGACTTTGTAGTACTCCAGGAGGTCGTAGAAGAACTCGCACGCTGGCAGGCAAAGCCCAGCATCGAACTGCGCGGCGAAGACGACGACGCCGCTACCGTCGCAGCTGGCTTGCCTCGCACCCACTGGAGGGACCAAGCCTGGGCACTCCTTCCCTGAAGTAGTAGCGGGAAGCTTGCCGGCCCGCACCAAACCGTCAATCAGCTCTTGATCAGTGGTGGAGCGCCCAAACCATGAAGTGTACTTCATCCCCTCGACGGACTTGTCCTTAGCCATCACCCCCTGAGTACACGAGCGAGGATGAAAGGATAGCGTTACCGCGCCGGCAGTAACTAGCAAAAACACGGCGCCAAGTTCGTAGGGATGTAAAAGGCAAAGGAGCGGATATCGTAGTCATCAACCAACGAGTACCTCGCTACGCCGCTGCGTGGGCACGACGTCCGTCGCTATGATGAGGTGTCTGGAGCTGCACGGCACGTCAAGCCCGGGGGTCCTGTGTCGAGCCCTCGAGAGTGCTCGCCCCGACCGCCTCACGATCCGGTCACCGCCTCGTATCACGGTGGGGCTGAACACGCCTAGTCGCTCCGCGGCCTCGGTGAGAAAAGTCGCCCCTGTCCTGCTCGCTCCTTTGCTGCTCCCGAGGTGAAGCCCTCGAAGACTGTCTGCGTCGAACGGGGCTACGGCCGACACGGCGAGCCCCGTTACCGCCCGCGCGTCGTGCCGCCTCGCCCCCCACGGCCTGAACGAAGGGCCTCGCCAGCGCGCCCTCCACATTGCCCTGGAATGTCACGGGGGTCTTGAGTGAACGGGACCGCGGTCGATGCGACACGGTCTCTGCGACGGGTCCTGTCACTGTCTCCTCGCCAGCGCGCGCTCCATGTCGCCCCGGAATGTCACGGGGGTCTTGAGTGAACGAGACCGTGGTCGATGCGACACGGTCGCTGCGATGGGTCCCGTCACTATCTCCTCACCAGTTGGTCCCGGATATCGCAAGTTAGAGAGGCAAAAGCTGGTGAACCTGTTAAGTCCCTGCAAGAGAAAGTGAACAGACATGTAAACAAGAAATCATCTCGCGGGACACGCCGCACCTAGCAACAAAAGCATGCACAGACACAACATCGCCACGGCATTTACAAACACGTCTCGCCAATCACGCTAAAGGGACGAGTACGGCAACGAGGACACATACACGCGTCGTTGACAAGACTACATCGCTCAGCTCGAATTGTACAGACATGGAAGAAAGCAGGAAAAAGGAAGGAGCATCTACACATGTGATGATGTGCGTCTCTTATATCGCCTACCCAAGACACCGCTACGACTCATTTACGAGAAGCACGACTGATGCACGACAATACAAAAATACAGTAGCAGTCCATTGTTTGAAATAAGTAAACATTACGACAATGACCCGCCAGAGGAAGAACACAGTGACAGTTTATTCTACATCCAGTCCCTCTCATACAGGACGCGCGGCGAGAACCCCCTCATGCCATGACGCAGCCACCCGATACCCCATACATCACACGCGCCATGGTGAGCAGATGACTCAAACGAAGATATGCGCGAGCCAGAACTGTCACCCTTGGAGCGTAAAGGATGCGGCAACGTGGCGTGGAGATGTAGCGGCACCGCTTCCAACCTACAAAAAGGGAGACACGAGAGGGCGGCCACCCGGGCAACAGGCGACAGCGTGGGCCCACGGGCAGCAGCGGCCTAGCTCCCGTGCGGCGGTGGTGTGAGCTCGGCGCTAGCTCCCGCAACGGCGGTGGCAAGCGGCGGGCTCCCCCCTGGCGGCTTGGCCGACGGCCCGCGAGGTGACTCAACCCGGCAACCGCGGAGGCCGTGGCGACCAAGGAGGCGCGGGCGCTCCCCCGGGCGGCTCGGCCGGCGGCCCATGAGGCGGCGCAGCCCGGCGACCACGGACCCCCTGGCGGCTCGGCCGGTGGCCCATGAAGCGGCACGACCCAGCGGCCACGGAGGCCACGACGACCGCAGCGGGCGGTGGCGACCGTGGCAGGCGGCGGCGACGGCAGCGGGCGGCGGCGACCGAGAAGTGGCGGGCGACGGCAGCTGCGCGGACGGCGGCGCCCGAGAGGCAGCGGCGGCAGCGACCACGCGGCGGAAGGTGGCGCACGGCTGCGACGGAGGCGGCGGCCCGAGCGGCGCTGGTGGCGGGGATCGAAGCGGCGTGTTTGTTGTCAGGCACGCCACTAGTAT